>QJPP01007568.1:1288019-1306742 GCA_003996215.1 Jaltomata sinuosa | reverse complement strand
TTGGCCTTTACTATTCATATGGCCTTTACTATTCATATGGCCGACATACTATTCCTATGGCCGACATACTATTTTACTACTTTATGACTTTTTACATAAAAACAAACTACTTTACTTTTACATTTTACAGCTGTCTAATATATTGGCCGTTTATTTTGGCCGACACTACACGACTAAACTTATTACAATAATTACATAACTGCTTTTGTCAATATCTTCTTTGTAGCTATCTTCGGTATCTGCAAGCTGTCCTCTTTTTGCTAATCCATTTATTCAAGCTGAACATCTGGAATAACATTATCTTCTCCTTTGCATTTGGAGCATATATGATCTGGATATTTATGACCGATTATCTTGCAGTATCTGGTTAATAGTTCTTCTGAAATGAACCCTGTTTTCAAGGCTCTAGTTGTTGGTTGTAATTCTGGTCTTAATAAGGATAAAATCTATTTTTGAACTTCATCCATATCTGTTTGTCGTAACTCTCTTGAATTGGCATAGATCATTAAATGATCTCTGGAATAATAACTCCATATGGCATTGCCTTGTAGATAATTTGTAGCTAATTCCTGGATAATTGTTGATATACCAATTATTCTTTTATTTGCATAAAAACTTGGTATCTCAACTTTTGGTATCTCTGCTTGTTGTGATATCTCTTCCGGTATAATCATTTCTCTAGTCAGGCCTATTTTGACTACCTGAATTAGGGGTTTTATTTCATCATATAGTATTTCTGCTGATGCCGTATAAAATTTAATAAAAAATAGATTTCCTTTTGTAATTCTTTTATATGTAATGAAAGCTTTGTGGAGTTCTGGGATTCCACTTATCTCTTCGCCGTCGTATGTATATACAGTGCTAAGTAATCCGTAGTTATAACAGGTTCTAACTAGATTTGGATTTGTTTTTGGCTGTGCTATCAGCCGGTTGTATCCTTGTAATTTTTGGGTTAAATAATCTTGCTCTGGTTTTTCGGGGTTAATGGTAGATCTTGGCTTAAGGTTTAGGAAAGTTTGTATTTGGTATATATTGTTGATGTAGGATTGGGTGATATGATTGTATATTTTCTTATCTTTGTGGAGGCTATTTGCATAAGTAGTCGTTTGGGGTATGACATTTGGTATTTCAATGGGTTGTCTTTTCTGGATAAATGACTTTTCAAATATCTTGTTCAAATTGTTATTTGTAAATGGTTTAGTACTAACTGGTTTGTTTCCTGCAGCCTTGCTTGTACCTGCAGCTGTATTTAGCAAATTGTTATGGGTTTTAAGGTGTTTCCCAACGTCACCTTCTAGCTCCGCATATTTAAAGTCATGCTGCTGACTTAGCTCCGCATATTTAGAGTCATGCTGCTGACTTAGCTCTATCTTTTGTAATCTCGTTCCTAGACTGTCCACTTTCAGGGAAAGCGTAGTAAGGATTGAGAGTATATCTGGAGTAGTTTCCTCAGTCTGAGTACTTTTGTCTTGATAGGTGATCTGCAATTGCATTCTTGTCAGTTTTGATTATTTCAATTGTAAATGTAAAATTTAATATATTCAATAGTAGTCTCCTTAATTGGATTATCCTAGATATTCCGTCTGTCTTTTTCTTATATTAATATTTATTCTTATTAGTTGGATATAACGATGTATTCTAGATCCAATCGTTGATAAGGTTATATCTAATTCTTTTATATGTTGGTGTAGTATTTCCTTTTGGTTACTACTTCTTTAGTATTTGCTAATGTTTTTGGTAGATCTGGGCATGACTGATTTTTTACTTTTATTTTATCTTCCATAACTAATTCTTTTGTTATGTTATTTTCTTCCTGTCCTATATCTATTAATATTAAACATTTTTGTTCATTTATTATTCCTGTTATATAGTATTGTTTTAATTCTTCTTTTTGATGTTTTATTATCTTTATAGATGATTCTTGTATTTCTGTTTCGTAATTCATACTTGTGCTTTCATATCTTCTGCTGCCTGATATGCTTAATCTTGGCTCATAGTTTATTCTTTTAGATGTACTTAGTCTTTCTTTTACTATTTCTAAATCTTCGTCAAAATCTATCTCCTTGTAACTATAGTCATTTTTGTCTATCAGAGTAACTATCTTTTCAAAGGGGTTTTCTATCTTTATCCTATTTATTTTATTTTTTGCTGTTATTCTATGCTTAGTAGTTAATACATACAAGTTTTTACATCTTGCTGTAAATATTTTACTGCCTGGGGTTAGTTCTATTCCTGACATTTTTCAATATAATACTAAAGATTTATCTATATTACTATCTGATACTGATACTGAATAGTTAGCACTTATTATAAATTTAAACTTTTGGTATATTAAATTTCCTTTAACTGCACTTATTATGCTTTTTTCTATAGGTTCTATTATCCTATCGTCTGCTAAATATATTTCTTTTGGTGTATCTATTCCTTCTCTAAAACAAGCTTTTATTAATATTTCTGTTCCTCCTAGGTGTACGTATCTTATTGGATCTCTTGCTTTTAGATCTTGTATTTCTTTATTTATAATTCTTTTGGTTATCAAGGGTATTTTAGTTTTTCCTTGTGTATATTTACAATCTATTACATGTTCTTTTTGGCTTACTACGTAGTACTCTTCTTTCTGTCTTTTGAATAAATTTCTAATGATTGGTATACTAAATATTTTATCTACACTTAAGTCTAATTCTTTACTTTTTATTTGGTCAAATATGTTATAATCAAATATTATTTTTTGATCCGTAGATTCTTCGTCTAGATATTCTTCCTTTTTTATTATTTGTATCTCTTTTTCAGTCATTACCTATTTCACTTTCTTCTTCTGATATTTCATATATACTATCATCGCTATTTAACTCATAGTCTATGTATTTTATTTGCGTATATTTTTCGTCTTCTTCGAATATTATCTCTGATATTTGTTTTCTTTGTGGGTCTCTTGGCAATCTACAATTTTTAGCTATATGTCCTAATTTTCCGCAGTTATAACATGTACACTCTGTTAATTTTCGTTTTGGTCTATATGGTCTTTTTGTTTTATAGTTTTTTACATAATATTCTCTTTTTGGGTTTTTATTTTTATACTTAGATTTATATTTTTTATATCTCTTTTTTCTTGAGTATGGTTCCTTATAATAATTAATTTCATCTTTACACCCGAATTTAGGTGCCACTTTATTGTTACAACATACTAGATTTTTTATTAGAGTTTTTTCTATTTGTAGTTTTTCTTTATATTCTTCACAAGTATTAGAATACCAGTGGTGTAAATATTTTATTCTAGCTCCTAATGTATCTGTTAATCCTGCTTCTTTCCAATTTTTTATTATTCTTGAACTAAATGGTTCAGGTAATTTTGTGAAATATAACTGTCTGATTTCTTTACTTTCTTCTGTATTATATTATCCTTTGTAATAATATTCTTTAAATGCACATGTATATTCTTCTATATAACACATATTACATATTTCTAATTTTGTCATTAAATTTCTATTTATGATTTTTTCTTTATTTTGTTCTTCATATTCCGTCATTGTACTGCTAAATTCGTTTCTTATTGCTGTTTCATATTTTTGTAGTATTTCTATCGATGTTGTTGCAGCTTCGCCACTCATGTTTTTATTATTTCTTAATATTTTTATACTTTCTTCTGTTAGATTTAATAACCATAATTTTGCTGTTCCTATTAATGTTCTTTCTATGTATCCTGGTGCTTCTGCTATTGCTATCTTGTTATCTATTAATTGTTTTGCTATATATCCTATCCATAATTGGATAACTTTATTTGTATCTGTTATACAATCTAGATCCAAGAAGTTATATTGTTCTATTGATGGAGTTGGTGTCCATTTTTCATTATATTGTTTTTTCCATGTTGTTTCTTGTTTATCTGAGTTTTCATAACTTTTTGCATAGTATTTTGGTTTCAAGTCTCTTTTTTCTTCTGATGTGCTAGGTTTTTCTTCTACTTTACTCATGTTTATTTCTATGTTTTCATCATTTTCTACATTTTTTAATAATTCTGTATATGTTTCACTTGTTTCCGAATTTTGTTCTTCATTAGTTTCATTTATTTCATCTATTACCAATTCTGGTAATTTATGCTCTTCGTTATCTTCTTTTAGTTGTAATTCTTCTTTAAATAATACTATTTCATTATCCTCTTTTAGTTGTAATTCTTCTTTAAATAACTCTATTTCATTTTGTAATTTTTTCTGTTGTTCTTTTTCTTTTTGTAATTTTTCTTGTTGTTCCTTTTCTTTTTGTCTTTTTTCCTTTTCTTTTTGTCTGTTTTTATATATTTCTTTTAACATTGCCAGTTCTTTTTCTAATTCTTGTATTTTCGTATTTTTAGTACTTTCTATTTTTTGTACTTCTATTTTTGCTTCTTGTTTTATTTTATTTATTTCATTCTTTCTGTCTATTTCTTCTTTTTCTTTCATTATTCTTACCATAGCTGTTAGGCTATCTTCTAATTTAGCTGATTCTCTTTCTAGCATTAGATTCATGGTTTCTCCTATTTTCTTATATCTTCTTCCTAGATTAGAAAATACTATTTTTATTTGTATTCCTTCTATAGTTTCGAAAATTTTTTCTTCTACTACGTATTCTTCTTTATTCATTTATAATTTGTGTTCTAATTTATATGTTAATTTTTGTAATTCTATGTATAAGTAGAATATTTCTTTTCTTTGTGCCAATATTGATCTATGGCATACTCCTGCAAATATGTTTTCACTAAGTCTTTGTTCTCTATGTGTAATTTCTTCTCTTGTTTGTTTAATCATTTCTGTTAGTTCTTCCTCGTATTTATCCATTAAATGTCTTATTATAATATTCCTTTTTTAAAGGAACTAATCTTTGTATTTCTTTTACGTTTTCTATAATACATTCGAGATATTCTATATCTTGAGTTTTTTGGTAGTCTTCTATATTACTTTTCATTAGGCTAATCAATAAATTTATGTTTTCTATAGTTTTTTCCCAATAACTTAAATATTCGTAATTAATCATTAATCTGAATATGTTATTTCTAGATCTGAATATATTTCCCAATCGTTATCTATATTTAAATTGTTTAGATCTATCTCATACCATCTCTGTTCTAATAATTCGTCTATTTTATCAAATATTTTTTCCCAAATAATTCTTTTTAATTCAGTCATTCTTATGTTTTTTAGTGCATATAAAACCAATATTTTATAATTTTTTATCGCTTCTTCATGTAGACTTGTCATTTTTATTATGCTGCTTTTTCTCAGTTATTCCCTCTAATCATATTTTATGATAGGATCCTTTTTATATAAGCTTACTATAATACTGGATTTGTCCTAGAACATGTTTGGTTTGTCACTACTAGCATGATTGTACTCGGCATGATACTCTTCTTCCTTTAAACAGCTTTTCTCATACTATTGGTACTCCCTTAACACGGCTTCCTGCCTCAACGGTTTCCCCTCGATGATAGTACTGTTCTCTAGAAGTTTTCTCCCCTTTCCCATTTGCTAGCAAACTATGTAACATGCTCTGAACAATTCCAATATATAGTAACAAATATAAAATTTACTCTACCATAACTATGATTATCAGGAATATGTGAGTTTAGCTATGCATATTCATATGACAGTATACCTGCTCGATAATTTCCTCATTGGAGTTAGCTTTTTCCATGACTGTTATATTTTTCTATCTAGCTCTGATACCAATCTTGTGCGGAATGGAAAACTATAAGAAAAGAGAGAGATATGAGAGGAAGTGATTATCGGATGATTTTATTTATGTTTCAAGACTTCTTTATATAGAAGTCGGATGCTACAGTACTTGACCTCTCCTATACGACCTTTACTATTTGTACAGTACCTGGCCTTTACTATTTGTACAGTACCTGGCCTTTACTATTTGTACAGTACTTGACTCTTACTATTCCTATCAAGCTCCCCACTCCTTTTTCTTCCTGCATATTCTAGTTCAATACTTTCAGTGAGAAGCAGTATTATGTGAATCAAACATGAATACATTGGGAAAGAAGAAGAAGAAGAAAAAAACTTGAATACTCAACAATTCATGTATAGATTAAGCACCCAATCGCTCCACAGCACCATGGAAACGGTGCATGAGTTCTACTGCTTGCAACTATGCTAGGGTAGTTACTAAAAGAGGTCTAAAAAAGTTAAGAAACGAACAACTTGGCACGAGCCATGTCTAAGAAGTGGCAGCTAGGCCTCTCCTAATTTTCCATCAGGGTCTTGCTAATCTTGAAAAAAAAAGGGTTCAGTTAGAAAATAGAAAATAAGTGATTAGGTGAGAAATTGGATTATCATTGAGCTGAAACAAATTGAACACCTTAAGGATCATCACTCTTAAAAGAAATAGGGAATAATGATTTTAGAATTGCAAATTCTGAACAAAACATTCTAACAGTCAACCAAAGTCAATAAGACATTAACGTTTGGAACTCCCTCCTCCTACCTCACCCCCAACAAAACAAAGCACAAACCAAAAATGAAATATGCAAAGATGTTACTACGATGAAAAAGAACATGGATGCAGCATATTATTCATGGAATGAAATTTTCAGTTGGATGGAAGAACTTTGGGTGACAGAACATGAGTAGTTAATCAAAGGAAATACTACCTAACACCAACTTAGTTGATAAAGTCCTACTGGTCTTTAAAACTTGATAATGGTATCAGTTTCCCTAGGCAGATAGAGCTCTATAACCGATAAGAAGACAACCAAGCATTTTATAGACCAATCACTGACTGATACAAAGAAGAAAAGCCAATACACAGATCACAATGTAACAGTAAACAGGGTAGATTAGGGTGCGCCGTACTCCAAGATAATTAGGCCGCATAAACAGATAAGATACCAAGTGATCATTGGCTAAAAATGGCCTCCACTCTATCCAGTGATGCTTGTAATCGTCCAGAGTTCATATTGAACAATGGTTCCCCAGTGCCTAATGCCCTGCAAATGGAAAATCCAAAACCCAGAACATCAATGACTAGGTGCGTAAGCGGACCATCAAGTTTCAGTCACTTCTAATTTCAAAGCACCCTATTGTCATGGGTAATAAGCATAGTGATCTCTTACAGAGAAAAAGGAATATCAAGATGGGAAAGCTTACCCAGTAATTTCAGGAAGAACATAGTCGGCTCTCCACCCAAAACGAAAATCCACACCAGGACATAATCCAAGTGACGTCTTATTGCGGATCCTGGAGACACCATCTCCACCCAAACAAGTCGTAAGCTTCCATTTCCAACCAGTTGCATGCAACTGAAAATTGTGGCCTATCCCTACCTGCAAAAACTCGATGTTAGAACCAATAAAATTTGGACAGATAATGCTAAATGAATTAGTATGGGGGAAGAGCAAAGAAAGGCAAACCTGAAGATTCAGAAATTTCGTAACTGGGATCTTCTTTGATAGAAGGCGCACTTCATGATGCAAAGGCTCATATATGAACTTCCATCGCCGTTCAGGAGCTAAAGGCTTTAAAACTAGTTTTGCAAGATATTCATTGCTTGGATTGTTATAAAACTGGTGAAGATGATCTCCAAGTGGTCAGAAAACTAGTAAAAACTGAAAATTCTAACATTGACACAGTTTTAATGCCGTGAGAACTATATCATTTATGGTGATTCCATAATTAACTACAATGTTGATGCAGAAAATACACATCCAGAATTTACATTTCACAATTGTGACCGCTTTTAACATCCATTCTGAGGAATAGGTCACTGCTCTAATGGTAGAACCCTTCACCTTCAACTATGAGCTTAGGGGTTTGAGTCACAACCAAACCACTGTTGACCCCTAAAGTTTCAGAGGAGGGTATCTATTTATATTTTTATAACTGTGGTGTCCGAGCCAGTTTGCGGGCACCTCAATTAATTCCACGGGATACCTGACACCTCCCACCAACAACAGGTATCAGGTAACTCTGTCCACCAAGGCTAGGACTGATGGGAAGAAATCACCTAATGTTTTTGTCTCTGCGGGGATTTGAATCTGAGACCTCATGGTTCTCAACCCACTTCATTGACCACTAGGAGTCTAGGACACACCTTTGGTTGCAGAGGGACAAAATCTATTAAAAAGAAAAAAACACATTTACTATTTGCGCAATCTATACACTCTACTGTGACCTCAGTGGTTTACGATTAGTCAAGTTTCTTCATTCAAAGTACAAAAGAAGAAGAATTTCCACTGAAGGACAGAAATAATCAAGCCACCTATCACAAAATTTATATTCCTTAAAATGAGTAATTCGGATAACATTAGCATTGCAGGTATATTTCATTCAAAATCATGAAGATCAAACATAACGTAAGGACAGGGCTATAAAATCATCAAAGAAATGTTTAACCAGACACTTTAAGGCCTAAGGGTCATTCATATTTGAAACTAAAGGCAAACAGACAGATACAGATACAACATATAACTGAACTTTTGCTCCACCTTATGCAATAGGAAATGCATCCATCTTTATTATAGTAATTTGTTTTCTTGAAAGAAGGAAAAGAAAAAAAAGCACATATTAAGTGCAATTTTCAAATTTGATAATTCACTCCTCTTTGAACTAATTAAGTATCAAAACAAAACATTGACAAGTGAGAAGAGAAATTAGACCTCCAAGTTAAGGCCAAGACGGAAACCCTCAATTTCTTTTCTAAACTTGAGAAAAAGTTCAGAAGGCACCAAATTGACGTTGTAAAGTTCCTCCCATGATGTTGGCTCTTCTCTACTTGGGCCACTCTCCTCCATTTTCAGACCCAAAAGATCAATTCAAACTGCAACATTGTCAAAATCAAGAAATTACAAATTCATATATTAAATTGTTTAGGAGAAACCCACGATGAAGGGTGCTTGAAATCCAGCAACTTCATACCTTGTAATTGTGAGGGATGAAGACAATTGCTGAAAGTGTTTTTGGTATTGCTTCAGAGACACTAGCAGCTTCGTGTTTTGGCTCCGTTAACAAGATACTACTTTAAATTATGGCACATTAGACCCATTAAAAAGGGAATATATTAGCAACAATGTTTGTTTAAATTTTATTGTATTCTATGGTTAAATTCATATTTAGCTAAGATGAAATTTCTCATTTTATGTAAAAATTAATTTAGTGCGATTTTATTTATTATTTTATAATTCTATCTTATCATTTACCCTACCTTTAAATAGTAGCTTTATCCTACAATATTTTTTTTGTAGGTTTATCTTTCAAATAATTAATGTGTGAGATTATATAACGACGAGAAACAATATAATCTATCCAAATATTGTATTTTTAAAAATAATACAATATAATACTATACATTATGAAATAATGTGTAACAACCATCCAAACAAAATGTAAAGATTCTTTCTAGAATTCTCACATCAAACTTTAAAAAAAAAAAAATTAATTTGGATATAATATATATATATACAATATATCTATATTGTATAAATAGTGTATAATTATATATATATATATATATAAACAATTTATTCACACTATTATACAGAAAAATCAAACGAAGACAAAAAAAATAGCCATTGATTCTAATATTAATTTAATGAAATAACAAAATTATCGAAATAAATATTAAGAAACAACAAATTTTAAAAATGAAAAATAGAAAAATAAGAGTAGAGACCAAAGAAATTAAAGAAAATGACCATTTGGTCATTGTTTAACCAAAAATGGCCATTTTGGACCGTTTAGAGAAAATGGGGCCATTTTGGGTTAAAACAGTGATCGAAGGGTCACTCCCTTTAATTTTCTCATTTTTGTTTAATTTAATGCAAAAAATCATAAGGTTTAACAACAATTCAGAAAACAAATGGTCTAGTTCAAAAGTGATCTGGCCTAAAGAAATACGAAACATTAAAGAAATATCTATCTTATCTCTATCTCTATTTTAAGCTTCGAGGAACTTTCCTTTTTAGAAGAATCCTGAGCTTCTTCGTTTCCACCTATGATCTTGTATCCATACGCCATCCTTGTTGTCTTTTTTAACGTAAATTTGAAGCTCATGGCTTTTTTATTAATCAATCAACAAATATCCAAACAGAAAACAATAAAAAATGGGCTCAATTGAGCCCAAAAATAAAAACAGATTGCCCATCATTTGAATCGGTCCAACAAGGACCAAATCTGATAAAACAACATCCCTAGATAATAGGGTTTCCTATTTCGATCTTTGTCTTCTGTTGAGTGAGAATGACCCGCTGATGATGTTCTTCGATTTCAAGCTCTATTTTCTTTTCCTTTGGATCATCAATCAATCTGGACCATGGATTGGGAGAGCTAAGCTTGTCTTGCAGCTCACAGAAGTAAGATATTCTAATGCATTTTCTTTTCTTTTTATCTTGACTTCGGTGACTAACCCTCTTTTTGCAGGTGTTTTTTTTATGGATATGGGTTCGTCACAAATTTATGAGAGGTGCAAAGTCCCGTACCCTGGAGTTGTAGCTACATGTGAATATCTCTCTATTTGACTATCTAACTTCTCCGAATGAAACTCTATGATTTTTTCTTTTGTGTGTAGTTGAAACAGAAGTGGAGATTCCATAGTTTCTCCTAAAATCCTTCCCCTATAGCTCTTCTCTGTGTGAGAGTACAAACAACTTCACATGATTCCAATGCCCTTATTTTTTGTTGGTGACTTTTTTTGTAAGCTGTCATAGTCTAGGCTAGGTAGCTTATTTTTTCTCGCAGTTATGTGGCCCTTGCAGTGGCTAAAATATTTGTCGTAAATAGCATAATTGTGAGACCTGAAGGTTTGGATTTAATGTTGCTCATGTTGGTCTGTAGGAGTGTTAATCTTCCTTGTTTTAATCCTCAAGTTTGAAATTTGAGATTTCTCCATGTTAATAATTTGTCTGCCTTGGTGGAAAGCTGTTGAAAGCTTTGATAACTAGTGATTCCTTCTTGATTAAATGCTTGATTAGCTAAATAATCTGTTAATCGATTAGCTTCTCTAAATGTATGTCTAATTTGAATTTGCATTCGATCCATTAAGGTTTTGATCTCCTCAATGATAGCTACTAGTTCTCAGTGTATCCTCCACTAACCTAATAACATCTTTTTAAATTGAGTGAATCCGTTTCTATTATGATGTTATTCATTAGCTTAGTAGTGCAGTGCTTGAGTGCCTGTAGGATAGCTATAGATTCTGCCTTTATGTTTGTTATCACTCCTAGTTCCTGAGCTTCTGCATAATGAGACCGTTGTCTCTAATGAAAATTTCATACGCACTTAAACAAGGATTACCTCTGCAAGCTCCATCTGTGTTACATTTGATCCATTCTAGATCAGAAAATTTCTACCTTACCACCTTGTAGTTCAACCTTGACTTGTAGTTATGTAGGTAATTCACTATCTTTCCCCACTGATTAGGGACCTTCATCCATGGATACTTCGGTTTAATCAACTGGTAAACAATGTGTTGACATAACGTAAATATTTTTTGGTAGCTTACATCCTCTTCATGCCTCCTGACATTCCTCCTCTTCCATAACTCCCACATGAGAATGACTGTAATAGCTATGAAAATGCCCTTCAGTTTTGGAGGTGCTGGTTCCGCCCATCATTTTACTCTCTTGTAGAGAGTGAGCACCAAAATCAAATATTTTTAATTTTTTTGCATAAATATATGTAATTTTAAGCTTATGTATTTTTCTTATTTGTTTATCTCTCATTTAATTCTCTTTCTTCTTCATAGTAGAGGCATCCATGGAAATCACTATCTCTTTACTATTTACCATCTCAAAATTGTTGCCATCATTACAATCGACAAAGCCAACATCTTCATCGTCACGATAAGTCATAGATAGCAATTTCATCTCTGCCCTTCTTGAAATATTGTAATAAATTTTTTTCATTAACAAAATTTATTTAAACAACTTAGTAGTGGTGGAGATCTCTAAATTCTTTCTCAACACATCCTTGCTGAAAAAGATTTTGATCGATGAAATCCATTTTTTAAAGTCAATCTTTACAAGATGTTTGTAGACGAGCCTATCAAATTAACAACAAATACTATTATTGTTGTACCTATTCTTCTTGTATAATCATAAAATTTAATAATAATTTTTAGAATTGATAAATGAAAAAGAGAAAGAAAAAAAGAAAATTTTGATATATAGGTATTCACATTTTTGGCTTCTGAAATTGAAGAAAATAAGAGGAAGAAAAAGAAAAGAAAAAAATGAATACTTTTATTCTGAGTTCTGATATTGAAGAAAACAAGAAGAAGAGAAGAGGGAAAAAATGTAGCTTCTGGGATTGAAGAAAACAATGGGATTTTTGACTATTTACCTTCGCCGGAAGCAAAGGGCGAAAACTCCTAAACTAGTAAATAAAGGGTGCTTGTGTTGTGGTTTTGAGTTCCTTGGCTTGTGTTCTAATAGTAACCACAGGAAGAAAGCGGGGAGCATGGTCCCTAGTCTCGTTTTTGCCGAGCCTGATTCTCTATGGCATGGACTTGATTGGATGGAGACAGATTTTTAAAGTGTGCAGTGAGGGTAGAGAAAGGAAGAAAAAGAATAAATAATAAATCAGAAGGGAAAGAATCAAAAAAATTGAAAAAAAAAATTACACGTGTCAAATGCGTGAGTTTTATCGATTAACACAGATGTGATTGTGACTTTTTAGGGTGTAATAATTTTGATTTTAAATAATTCAGAGGGATAATAGAAGCCCCGTGAAAAATAAGTGTATAGTTGATAATACGGTAATAGGTTAGGGGGGGTTTTTGCTATTTTCTCAAATTAAGTCATAGATATTTGTGTGGCTATAAATCATTTCATCAAGGAGTAAAATAGACATTTTAAAGTTAAATTGTTACTAAATATAGAAAATGTATCCTTTTTTTGGGACTGACTAAAAATAAAAGTGAGTCATATAAACTGGGATAAATGTAATATAACTCTTTGCATATACTACAAATAATGGAAAATCAATTTTGCATAAAGGCTACCTCATATAATATTAATTTTTTGGCATAACTAGACTTACTATCTCCATTAAAATATCGATAAATTATAAAAATTCTTATAAAATAATATACATAAATATATCGTAACTAAATTTTTTTTTATAAATATTTAAGACATTCTTTAGAAGAAAATACAAGTACTTTTTTTAATCAAATTCTAATTTAAATAAGATTCCCCAACACGCGGGGTGTTACAATAAAACTCTTAAATTTAGCTCGTAAGCCTTTGACATGGAACAAAGAAAAACCTTACACACCCGCGGTGTTACATTCACCCCTCGAAAAAGCATCCTCGAGGAGGAAGGAGAAAGAGCGCATAAAGGACAACAAAAAGATCGACAGTCAATGACGTGGACAAAGAGACGGGACCGGGGGAGGGGGGGGGGGGAGGGGAGGTGTCAGAAGACTCAGGTGCACGGACGAGCCCGTACGAACATGAAAGTGATAGGAATATTAGTTGGCATCACTAGCGGTATCTCCACGTGGTCTCCTTTCATTGGTCTTAGTACTATAGGCTCAATTTGAACATTTCTATTGGCTAGTACCTCACTATTATAACTATAAATAGTTTGTATCAGACATTTGTAAGGCATTTTGAATCCTAGCAATACACCAACAATACTCTTTTTTGAGCATCACGTCTTCCTTTGCTTTCCTTTACTTTTCCTTTACTTACTTTAAATCTAGTAAATCAGTGTCGAGTATATCTTCAGTGTTGAGGCTTATCTAATACTCAAATCTACATTCTTTGTTCTCTTTTTAGTTTATTTTCTTTGCATATCACCTAATCTATATTCAAACCGCTAGTAAACAGATTTACAATTAAATTCAATTTGACACACGGGGTTTTGACCTCATAAATTCAACTATACCGTTCTTAGGGTAAACACTACTCGCCAACCACAACATGACGCCACAATCTGGTCCGTATAAATAACCCACACTGACCAACAAGTGAATGATCAAAGAACAGTAATTAGGTCTCATCAAAATTAGTTCTAAAAAGCATGCTCAAGCTTATACGTAGTGTAAGGATGTGGATCATGTCGGCAAGTAAGAACAAGCATTCTCTTCTTTTGTTCCAACGGCCACCAGGTCTCCTCCCTGCAAACGAGGGAGCAGCATGGTTTGGCCACTACTCACGTGATGCAAAGTCTGGCAATGTAGTTGCCACTCCGGAGTTGACTAACAGGAGATTTTTGGGTGGGTGGGTGGTTGGTTTTAATCAATCCAGACAAATGCAGATCTCAAAGGTTAAAGTGTAAATTGAGCAGACAACAAACTGAACTATAAACTGAAATAAAATCTCTAAATTAGGCAAACACCACATTGAAATATACAACAGGATACAACAGAGGAAACCCAGAGGTTAAGAAGTAAGCAGAAGCAATTACATTCTAAAGATGCCAAAGACCTTGGTATTATGCCTTGAGGAATAAATACAGAGGCAGGGCAAGAAACCGAAGCCTACAACTTCTAAAATAAGCCAACCTCCATTCAAACCTATCTGAAGTTAGGTTCATAGGGTGACACAAAATTAAGTAACAAGATATTCTATTCTTTTATGCCCATTAGGCTGGGAGTTCCAGCAGCAGCCCCTTGCAGATCCAATAAGGAGAAAGACCTCCATGCACTAAGCTTCTGTTCAGGAGGTGATGATGAGGGCTCAATGCCATATCTTCTTGATTGTGGAGGCAGAGGAGGAAGAGAGAAACGAGGTGACGATGCATTTGAGTTCCAGGACTCGGAACTATTATTACTCTCAGAGCAGCTTGAGGTTGCACCAAGAGCTAATGAGCTTCTAGAGTTTATTGGTCTCTTGTATAACCCACCACTATTATTTCTTGGGAAGTGATTCCGGTTCTTGTCAAAGAAATTGCTATGAGCAAGCAGGTTCTTGCGTTTCCTAGTGTATGCATTCTCCGGCTTGACCATATCTTTAAGAGAGGAACATGATGCCGCATCTGCTAGACTAGTATAAGATTTCGATTTACCAGCATAGAAACTTGATATGCCCCTCCTGAAACATGCAGCCGAGCACATTAGAACATTGAGAAGAATAAGACTAACAGATTGCTCATTAAACATCTATAAAAAGCTATAAATCTGTCCAATTTGACTCCTGCGCCGTTCAATTCATTCTCATGACTTGATTAAAACTAAATATTAACAAAAGAAAACAAAGTTCTATTAACTATCTAAGACTTCCATTCAGTCCAAAAAAAGAATACTTTTCAACTTCAGTAATAATAGGTAAATTGGTAACCAAAAATAAAATAAAAATAGAATACACTTTTATTTACTGCTTATCCTTCTTTTCTTTTTTTTTTGAAATGCTAACGCACCCTATGGTGGGCGACTTGTAAACTCAAAATATTCAATAGTTTTTTCTCATGGCTAATATAATATACCCATGTTGGTTGAGCTTTCAAGATACCACATTGGTGGTCCTTTTTGAAAAAAACAAACAATAAAATGCTCGGTATTGAATATGCTGAAGTGATGTTCCAAGCTTCAAGAAGCATCTCAGAAGAATATCAGGCCGCTTTACTTTTGGTATAGTGGGGTCCCGCAACCTCTATCCAAACAAAGTATTTTATCCATACTACGAACAGACATGAGCCCATGATGGAACCATGATTCCGGACAAACTAAAAGTCAGAGCATTCCACTCATAAGCCTTAAAAAACCAATGAAAAGAAAAATGATTCTGACACCTCATCTTGTCCACCTGTTTAAATCTTTCACAAACAAAGGAGTAATGAGACAACGTATTAGCCCCAACTGTCAAAGGTACTACAAGAAATATGGACAAATTCAGTGGAGGAACTTTGGGACATCCTTGGGGTAATGGGGCAGGTGCCGTAGCTAATCAAGCAGCTCTAGAAGCATGTGTAAAAGCTCATAATGAAGGACATGATCTCACTCAGGAAGGTAATGAGATTATTCGCGAGGTCTTTCAACTTTGAACTCAATTTTGGTTCGTTACCAAATTCATTGATTAAAGTTGAGAACTCATCAATTTCCGTTGATAATTTGTTTTTTAATCAACAGTATCCTCCTTTAGTACAAATTCTTGGTAATCAATATTTGGAAGAAAGATAGTATTAAACATCAATCACATTCACACTTCTCCAATAAGATTGCAAGTATAGGTCGGCCACACTCTGGAATTAGTTCCAAATTACTTTTCAGGTCCAAGGTCTGTACCATGCTACTTGAAATAAAGCTGAATAACCTAGGGGAACAAATACTTAAGTAAACTTTCAGATTTTTTTTTACTACTCAAATCAAACAAACAGACACAAATGAACAAGTCCTACCCCAAGGTACCAGATCCATTACCTCAAAATGAAAAACGAAGCTTAGTTATATAGCTCACCCTCTCAAGACAAAGACAAGCCCAAGGAAACATGTAACCACTCCTTAGATATTTATACAGAACCATTACAAGCATGCAAGAAAGCCACATAGAGATACACAGAGTACTAGTCACCTATAAAGTTCTAATGGATTGTCTTGTTTGTGATCCAGTTAGTCAAGAATTACTCCCTCTATTTCAATTTGTTTGACTTACTTTTCTTTTTGGTCCGTTTAAAAAAGAATGACCTTTGCCCTTTTTAACAACTCTTCAATTCTAATTTTCTACGTGACATGTTTAAGACCACAAATTAAAGAGCATTTTGATACATTTGACATATCTTTAATTTAAGACCACAAGATTCAAAAATCTCTGTGTCAAGTCAAAATAGGTCAAACAAATTGAAACGGAGGGAGTATAAAGTATGGATTGTTTCACGATGAATAATTATATCTCTCCCACGCGTGATTCATCCTAGCAACTATCGATAAAAAAAGCACATTTAATAGTTACTACTAACAAATACCCAGAAAACATAAACCAGGGAAAATCGTAGTCAGGAACCTAATCTCCATACTAAGGATCTAAAGTCAGCATCTTAAATTTCATTAAATAAATTAACCGACATAAATTAAATAAAAGTAAAGGCACATACTTTATTGGCAAAACCTCCTCCAAAGACTCCAAATTATCCAGAGCAGCAGGTTTGAAAGGACTCTGAACCTCCTCACCGTCACCGTCCGATGAAGACCCTCCGGCCGGCGGCGAGTCATCACTATTCCTACCAATTGAAGAAGAAGAAGAGGTCCGATCATCCTCATCTTCCTGATCCGGCGACTTATAGATCGGAACAAACGCCATTCCGTGCACGAATTCGATCTGACGATCAGTTGTATTGTTCCTCTCCAACGCAATCGACATAGCTTTTCTACTTACTGTTGAAAAAGCAGGGCATACATATACATATAGACAAACCTAGGGAGTTTTTGTTTTTATATACAGAAAGAAGAGAGACGAAGAGAATGAAGAGTCTTCTAGAGAGAGAAAAGGAATATACCAAGGAAGATGGAAGTCTTATCTTTATCCGGACAGAGTAACAGATAGAGTATTACTATATGATATATTGGAGTATCTTTTTTATTTTTTTATTTTGTAAAATTCATGATTTGCTATCCTGCATCCGGTTTAAGTGAAACATACTGCTCATCCATTTTTATTCTATCTAAACCGTTCGTTTTTTGAGATCTTGAACATGGGATAAGAAAAGACGGTCGATTTTTTAGCCATCCACTACAATTTCCAAGTTGAAATTTAAAATAAAAAATAAGAAAAGAAAAGTTGGAATTTCATTTTCTTTTATTTTTAGATTCAAAATTGTGATACTTTGAATTGTATAGTGATCTTCTTTTAGTCGGTCAAAATTGACTATCTTATCTATTTCTTGGTCCATTTCTACCAGGAAATTACATGGTATCCCTCTGAGTGATCTTTATTTTGTGTCCCCTATCAGAAAAGTTATTAAATACTAGTTTTTTTTATATATAAAATAAATATATTTTTATCACTTTACACCACAACTCTTCAGGTCTATTTATCACTCAATTTTTCTTTTTTCTTTTTCTTTTATTTTTTCTTTTTTTCTTTTATCTTTTTTTCCCTTTTTTTTCTTTTCTCTTTTATATTTCTTTTCATTTTCTTTTTTCTCAACCTTTTTTTTTCTTTTCCCTTTTCTTTTTCCTCAATTTTTAGATTTTTTCTTCTCTTTTTTTTTTCTCAACTCCTATTATTTTTGCTAATGAACAGAAAGTTGGATAATCCGCAAAGAGGATCTTCTTTCTTTGCCATCAAAGTAAACTTAAGGGCGTGTTATTGTTTAGAAGTTTTTTGGAATAAGTCTTGCTTCTAAGGCAAGAGTTTAGAACATCTCATAAATTAAGACACAATGAGATAGTGTCAACTCTTTCCCATGGGGCGTAACTTGTTGTTTGGAAGTCCTTGGGCTAAGTCTTGCCTCTAAGGCAAGCGTTATAGAACATCTCATAAATTAAAACACAATGTGATAGTGTCAACTCTTGTCTATGAGGCATAACCTGTTGTTTGAAAGTTCTTAGGCTAAGTCTTGCCTCTAAGGCAAGAGTTATAACATCTTATAAATCAAGACACAATGTGGTAGTTTCAACTCTTGACCATGGGGTGTAACTTGTTGTTTGAAAGTCCTTGGGCTAAGTCTTGCCTCTAAGATAAGAGTTATAACATTTCATAAATCAAGATACAATGTGGTAGTGTCAACTCTTGCTCATGGGCGTAACTTGTTGTTTGAAAGTCGTTAGGCTAAGTCTTGCCTCTAAGGCAAGAGTTATAGAACATCTCAT